>PVJH01002569.1:128367-164872 GCA_004026705.1 Nesogale talazaci | reverse complement strand
AAAAAATTACTATAGTTTGCAATGTATTTGCATGTCCTATCAGAAAAAATCTTACATATTGTTTTTCTTGTCAACATTTAACAACTAATCTCCTTTATCTTATCACCCAGAGTGTATCAAGTTCCATAAATCATGAGGGTCGCTTCTCATCTTGGGATGTGGCAAGCTTCACTACTTACCTAGCTCTGTGTTTTTCTTCAGGAAAACATCTTAGATGTGTTCATAAAAGTCTGACATATTTCATGTCAGCTTTAATCATAAGTATTTCATAGAACAGACCTTATTATTAATATTATCATTTCTACTACAATTTTCTAATTTACTACTGATTGGCAGTCACAATTTTCTGATGTTGCTCTTATAACTGGTTATTTTGATGAACCATCATCAGTTAATTCTAACAATGTCTTTCAGAGATTTTAACTAGACAGCTATATCTATAACAAATAATGAATGGTTTGTTTCTCCCTAGTATTTTTAGCTTACATTTTCCTCACTGCCTTGAGTAAGACCTCCATTACAATGCCACTCCACTCTATTGATAGTGTGAAATGTCACTTGAATAGGACATCTTTTAATTACTATTACATTGAATTTCATTTTCTGCTAAGTATATAAACTGTAAAATCGGTTGAACTAAGAGTAAAAATATTCTTCTATTTTTAATTTTTGTGACATATCTGAAAAAAAAACTCATCAGAATGAGATCAAACTTTGCTTTCCTCTGTATTCTACTACAGTGGTAGCAAACACTTAGATATCCTTTTGGTTGGTTTATCCTCCTCAGAAAATCAGTGAGGTAGGTATTCATATTGTCATCTTAGAGAGAAAGAAACATAGACAGCCTAGAAGTAAGCATAGTTGCATGACATTTTTAAGTCTCAATTCTACATGTTGGTGTGATTGGCCTTTGATTTTCAGTGGTTTGACAGGTTCCAGTGGTTTGATTTTCAGTGGTTAATGTTCCGTAACGATGTGATCTTATGCAATATAATGTAATTTAATCACTATCCATGATGTGATCAACCAGTTGAAAGGGGAGTTTTTTGGGGAATGAAGTCTACCTCCAGAATATAAATGCCTATTCTTTTTTTTGGGGGGGGGAGGCATCACTGCCCTCTGGTGGGAGTGGGAGGCCCAGTCTTGCTCCTGGAGAGCTGCTGCTGGATTTGAAACACAAAGCCAGTGGGCTGCAGTCCCACACTCAACCACTACGCCACTGGGGCTCAGCCCATAAATGGATATTATAGAAGAAATTGCTTTCTATAGACCCTATATACTTCTTGTCATCTAATCTTGGGATATTGGCCTACAAAAGTCTCCAGGGACTTGCCAACTCCCATAATTGTGTGAGTCATGACTTTGAAACATACCTACCTAGGAAGGAGAATCAAAAACTATTGGTTGTAGGATTTCCGTCTATAGAACACATGGGTTTATTTCCTAGTAAAATTCAAAGCAGAAAGATCAGCTCTAAAGATTTCATTGTAGGTTAAAAAAATTTCTTCAGGAGTAATCTTGATAAATTTTCTTGAAAGATAAAGATTGACTGTGGGCCTTATGGAAAGTTTTAAGAAAAATTAAACATTGCAAAGGTATCATAGGTTTTGTGTCAACCTGGATGGGTCACAACTCTGAATAGGTTGGTAGTTATGGCCGAGTAATCCTCCAAGATGTTGCATCATCTTAGTCATTGACAGCAGCAATGTAGTCGACTCCACAATGGGATCTGCTAGAGGTAGCCAACAAATTGTAAGAGGATGTAGGTAAAGTGCAATGCACTGACTCTAGTCAGTCTTGATATATTGAAAAAGAAGTCTCCATGGCAACCTAGCCTAGTTCTTCCATCAGTAGATAGTTTGAAAAGTTTGTTTGGCAGTTGCTGGTTCTGGATCTTACATTTGGCTCATCTTCTTTTGGTTCTTTGGAGTATAGCCAACGGACCACCATACTGCCTGCAGAATTTGAGAGCCATCACTAACTTGCCATCTGACTTGTCCAGCTAAGATTTAGAGGACTCTGCAGCTGCAAGCCTGATCTGCTGATTTTGGATTCATTCACTTTTGCATTCACATTCGTGTTCTGACTTCCTCCTACGTGGTTTGTCAATTCTAGCAGCTACATGAGTCAGAGGAAGTCCCCAGCTTAACATCTGACCCATGGATTTGAACCACCCTGAACTAACCCACTTCTACAACTGTATGAGATATTTCTTGATACAAAACGCTTTTTTTCTTTCTCCCCACCTCTGTTTTGTCTTCTCTCTCTCTCTCTCATTTTGCTTCTTTAGAGAACTGAGCCTAGCACAAATGTTCTCTACATAATGTATGCATGCATGGATTATTATAAGAGCTGAAAGACACCCCTTAAAAATGTTTTTAAAATAATAGTAAGAAAGTAAACAAACAAAATAATTTGGAACTATTAACCCATTCATTATACAAGCCTGATATTTCCTCTTTCAGACTTATTTTTGTCCCTAAATATCAATGCACAGTTCAAAGAAGCATATTTTGAATCCCTTAAGGATGCCCAAACTGTTGTTTTGATGTAAATTAAAGTGTGCAGAATTCTTTGTGGAAAAGTTAAAGAGATGGAAACAGCTTCTTTAGAAGTGTATGAACCTAGATACATGATATATTAAGAAATATTTTGATAGTTTTGTTTAATAATTTTTTTTGGGGGGGGCATCACTACCCTTAGATGGTGGGAGTAGGAGGCCCAGCCTTTGCTCCGTGGAGCTGGAATCAAACCTCCATCCCAGTGGGCCGCAGTCCCACGCACAAGCACTATGCCACCGAGGCTCAGTCTTAATAATGTTTTTTAATGATTCTATAGGTCTGTGATGGTTAATGCCAGTGTTAAGTTGGTTAAGCTATGATTTTTCACTGGTTTGGCAGACACTAAAATGGATGTATTAAAAAAACATTTTATTGGCATGTAATCCATATATCATGCAGTTCAGTCATACTAGGAAGTGGTTTACAATCATCAGCACAGTCAATTTAAGAACATTTTCTTCATTCTTGTACTCACCATTATTAGCTGCCCAATTTGCTCTAAACTCCCCAGCCATGTCCCCAAGGAACCCTAAACCCAGTTACTGTTTCATAGATTTTCTTGGATTCGAAATACAGAAAAATATTTTTAAATAGAAAGAAAAAGAAACCAAGCAAACTAAAAACAATAACAAAGTAAAACAGCGAGAAGACCTCAATGGAGAAGAAAACAGAAAATACTAAATACTAGAAAAAATTTAAAAGGGAGCACAAATGATAAGGTGTTAAATTTTAACCTAACGGGATCTGCAACGATCCACTTTCCAATGCATTCTGCATGATAGCAAGGCTATTTTCATCCCTGGTCCATGTTCAGGGCCTGACTCCACAGGGATCTCCCCCTCTCCCTCCTTCCTTCCTTCCTTTCTTTTAAATGAGACAACTTTAAAACGGGTCAAAAGAGATAATATGCTTGTGATCCTAATGTGCTCAATAAGTTGAAAGAGGACTTTCCTTTCATGGGTGTCACCTACTTCCAGTATATAAATCGTTTCCAGCAAAGTTCAAGTTCTCTTAGCCATACACTCTTCTTGTTACCTGTGCTCCAGTTTCTGGATCGTAAGCCTGAAGAAAGCTGCTGCTTGATGTATGCATGCATTTAGGACTTGCCAGCACCCATATTGTTGGAGTTATTTCCTAAAGTGAATTTCAGTATATTTATATGCCCCGATAGTTTTGGTCCAAAAACCCATATAACCTCTTATTGGCTTTTCTTTTCTAGAGAACCCAACTAAGACAATATTGAATGATTACTGTAGAAAAGGGTACAATTAAAACCTGTACTTTTGGGGGGCCATCACTGCCCTCTGGTGGGAGTGGGAGGCCCAGCTTTGCTCCTGGAGAGCTGCTGCTGGATTTGGACTGCCAAGCCAGTGGCCCGAAGTCCCGCACTCAACCACTACACCACCAGGGTTCAGCCCCCAAAACCTGTGTTTTTTTTACTCAGGTCAAAAATATACTGAAATTTGATGATAGTCATGGCTCACTGAAATTTATAAAGCAAAGATAAGGACTACAATAAAAATATTCTAACATTTTATATTACCAATTCTGCTTTGTGGGTTGAATTTTAGAGGAACAAATTGTGCACAAAATGTAGAGACAGAATATATGACAAAATACATATATTGAAAATGGAAAAGTAAAGTAAAAGGTATCACTCATAAGATGGTCATTAAATGAAATATTCTCATTATGATCTTTTTGAAAAATATTAATTACAAGGGGTGCTTAAAATATAACATATGAATACAAATAATACGTGTATTGCATTTCTTAGAACCCCCAGAGAAAAGACCGAAAGGAAGTAGTTTGCTGGAGTATCAATAATGAGAAAGTGTCTCCTTGGAGAAGTTTCTAAAGTCAGCTGGTTTTCTTTGCTCATGTCTCTCAAGAGGAATATTTGCTCAGAGATGTGGTTAGTCAAGGTCATTTGGGGGCTGCAACATTGTCACCTTCCAGTCCTGTCATGGGACTCCTGGCAGGCTATATGCTGAGTCTTAGTCAGCACTTGTACTGTGTCGGTGAAAGTCTGCACCCTCAGCTTCTCTATCTTGGGAATTCTCTACCAATTCCTCTGTCCTCCCACCATTTGGCAGCTGTCACAACTGCCTCTGCCTCAAGAGCCTGCCACCCTTCATCCTAATGACCGTCTACACAAGGCCAATGAGGAAGCTCTGGGGGTTTCTCCCCTTCACCTGGAAACGAATGAGTGTGCCATTGGCTTAATGAGGAACTCTTCCTGCTTCCTCTGAGGGAGGGATCGACACATTAAGGAATATAATGATCTTTTGACCCAGGTCATACCAGGGTCAATCAAGGGACTTTATGGCCCAGTGTCTTCTCTCCCACCAGTTAACCTTCTGGGCGATGCCTGTGAGCCACATGATTCTTTTCCTTTCACGAGCAATGTGTCATTGGATGTAAATTTAAACGGGCGTGATTTGCTTGGAGGAAGACTAGTAAGGGGGAGGAGAGTGGTACAATTAGTAAATACTTCTCAAAGCTGAAATGACATCTGAAAGACAGGCCCTTTCCACTTTGGATCTTATTGCTAGCTTAATGTTTTTTCTTTCTAAACTATGGACCAACTCCACCAACAAGATTTGAATGTGAAGACTCTCAGGTCTTTTAATGTCACACGATGACTATAAATTTTTATCATTGGTCAATTGCTAGTTATATTTCAAAGTTTATAGCATCTGATACTCACAATAGTCCCACTTTATGGACGGTATTACAATTCTCATTTTATAGATGAAAAACAGACTTAAAGAGGACAAGATACCCAGTGGAACTTCCACTGTGGTTTTAGGCACCCGTCAAACCTGGTCTTGAATCCGCACTATTAAGAACAGCTTTGCAGTCAAATAACAGGCAGGTCTATAAAGTAAACAATAGCCATCATGAGGAACTAACTAAGAGTAATCAACTCTATGAAACCAAACAAAGCGGGCAGCACATGTCCAGAAACAAAGCTCAAAGGGCCGGAAGGAACAGGGAAGAAGTATTAATAGACACCAGAGAAAAAGCCAGAAGAGTGATGTTATGTTGAGTTAATTGCAACAAATGTGTATAAATTATGGAACAGAAACTTGTGTTCCGTAAACTTTCACTCAAATCACAGCGTGTGCGTGTGTGTGCATACCCATGTACTTGGCCAAAATTTCATGGCCAGTATGAGAAAGTTGAGGAGGAACTTTCAAGAGGCATTAAGTGCCCGATTGTGAGCCAAACAATTCATGATTTGAATTCACCAACTTTCCAGTGGTAGATAGCTGTGGCCCTATAGTCTATAGCCTTGGGAACTTTCTGAGTTAGTTTTACTCTGGCTTGTATGATTACACATTATAGAATTAACTTGAAGGCAATGGTTTGATTTGGTTTTTAAATGATGGAGCTGAGCCAGGATAACCATAGAGCCATATTTGCTGAGTACTTTATATTTATTAGGAATGTTACATCTTTTAAGTCCATAATCCTTATCATGGCTCTGTAATATAAGTATTATCACCAGTTGATAGTTAAGGAAACTGAGGCTAAGATGCTAAGTAACATGTCTAAACCTGCAATTTGTTAGTGGCATAAGTGAACTTTGAACCCATTTATCTGATTCCAAAGACAGTAATTATCCTCTACTTGATTAAATATAATGTGACATAATATTTAATTCCCATTACTTAGGTTCTGTGTGGGGTTAGCAAATTAAGTAAGGCCAAGGTGTCACGGATTGCACAGTCTAGGGAGACACAGGCATGAAACAAATAACTTCAATGTGAGATGCCAAACACAGAAAGGTAGACAAGGAGATCATCAAAAAAGAGGATGTTTGATTTAACTATTACAAGACGATTTGGAGTTAGTACTGTAAATGGTTGTGGGTGAATGAAGAAACAGATGGTGGGCCTAGGAGACAGAGGGAGCTGGCAGGTAGGAAGCTTAAGGAGACATGGCAGCGGAAGGCGGTATGCTATAGGGAGGATTGGTGGGAAAGGCCGGCTGACACTTGGCTGACAGAAGCAGGAATGATGACTTGGAGAAGCATATTGAATAGAGAGCATCTTGATCCTAAAAGATGTGATGTGCATGCTAAAGAATTTGCAATTTACCTAAGAGATAGTCCCTTGCAAATGAGCTCTTAAGGTCTGTAGAATGAATGAAAGGGCGAAAAAAGAGATTTGAAAACTAGCTAGGCTCTGCAATCGCCAAGGCTAGAGAAGACTGTCTAGACACACTCTGCCTGTGTCAATATTCACTCCACCCTGTGCCGGGTCAGGGTGGGATGGCTTCAGTGACGGGGCTGTGATGATCCACAGCCCTCTCCATCCACATATGGATTCTAGAAACAAAACTGTTTTCCTCACTGGGCTGTTTTGTGCTTGGGGCATGCGGTGGTGATTGAAAGGTTGCGGATCAGGCAAAGCTACATTTCCCCCTCTAAAGTTTTGTTGGCGAGCTTAAATTTGAAATTTAATGGCTGGTTACAATGAAGTTCATATTGTCTAGTCGAGGCAACTCAGAGCAAGCCTATAAAATTAATAACAGTTAAGAACAGGTCAGACATCTCTGCATCTCAGTATTCAAGTAGCTGTGCCATCAACAGCCTAGAGCTCAGCTGCCTATCAGCACTTTGTGATGTAGTTCTACAACCCATAATTCCAAAAATCAAACCAAACTCATTGCCACGGAGTCGATTTCAACTCCGTGCAAGTCTATTGATAGGATAGACCTGCCTCGATGGGTTTTAGAGCCTATGACTCTTCATGGGAGTAAAAAGCTGATCTCTGTCTCACAGAGTCTGATGATTTGAGCTTCTGACCTTGTAGTTAGCGGGCAAACACATCACCACCAGACGGGGGCTCCTTAACCTAGGATTAGAGACCTCCCATCCCACCCCCCCTAAGAGACAGAGATGGGGAATCTCAAACCAACCAAATGTTTCATTCTGGATTCCCTATCCATGTTGAGAAAGAAGTTCTTAGGACTGGTGAAGGCAGTGAGAAAGAATGGCGGTGGTGTCGAAAAGGCTATGGTTGGAGAAATATGGAAGCAATCCACTTCTGGGGGCAATAGGATTTCACATCTACACTGTAGGGCTACATCACTTTTACCCACCTGCAGTCTGAAGTTGACCTGACTCACAGAAACCCTAACTAGTAAAGAACAAACAAACAAAAAACCCACCCAATTACAAAATTAATTTTCTTATAAAAATATTTTGATTCCAACAAAGCAAGGAGATTCTAGAAAGTTCCTTGGTATGATTGAGTCACCTCTTCAGCAGACATTTGGGAAGAACGGCCTTGTTGGTCTCTGAGTTAGCTCTCTGGAGAACCTGGCCATTGAAGGAAGTTAGGTGAGAGATGAAGATGAAGATGCTGTCTTTCAGGAAAGGACTACATCCCCCCTCTGTGACCTTGGTCATTAGAGAATGTTGGCTCATTGTCTCAGAACTTTCATTTAAAGACAGGTTTTTACTCTAAATAAATGGTATTTGTGCAAAATTCCATAGGGAACTACGTATTGGGCACAGTGGTCACATTTTCTCCCTCTATCTGCCTGCCACATTCATGTTCCTCTCCTGAGAGCCAATTCTGTTTTTATTTCCATCTTTTCCCTCCAAGAGATAGGCTATCCCTTTTCTATGGATGTGAGTGTGGGTATGTTTTTAATGCACAATATGATTTCTCATATGTATTATACTGAACCTTGCTTTTCAGTGGTGCCATTTTGAAAGACGATACAAACGCGAGCAGCTTCTTTGATTCAGCTTGTTTTCCGATGATTTGCAAGGTTCCGTCATTCCGCAGAATACTTCTGAGCTTCTGAGCTTGAAAGGGTATTAGCAAATTCTGACCCTTCAGCTTCAATTTTTCTGGACTGATGTCTTCCCTACTAGCAAACAAAATTGATTGTTTGGTTTTATAGCTGAGAATTTTTCACATGTTGATGAAGTGAGGAAGACCAAAAAGAAGAAAGCATGAATAAGTGCACTATGCAAATAGTTACCAATTAATTTGACAGACAAATAGTTCGGGGTAGGAGAGGAAAAAGGGTATGATCCAGGAAATATTAAATCAGCATACTCACTGGAGAAATCCAAATGACAAGAACAGCTTATGAATGCCATGATATTTGAAAGGAACAATTGTTTATTAATATCATTCAGTATATTGTGGTGAAGTGGCTGAAAAATTCAAAGGAAAATGTCCTGTTTCTAGGTTCTTTCCTCTAGTTTGAAAGTCACAAATTCACAAGAATGAATAGTCTTTAATCTTAGAGCACCGGTGGGGTTTGTTATGGGAATAAGAAGGCCAATTTAGCCTCCTCTGTATGTGCGATGCATTCAAGAATAATGCATTTTGACATGTGTATTTCCTCTAGGAACTCTTTTCTCAGCAAAACACCTCCGTTTTAGAGGAGTAATTACAAGGATTACATACACTATAGAATATTAATTAATGTTCCTTGTAAAGGGAAATATTGCTTTTCATGCTATTTCTCTCTTTTGGTAGCTGACATATTCCTAAAATATCATAGCTGTTTTCTGTTTGCAGCAAATATATATGCTCTCTACCTCAATAAGTCTCTGTTTCCTAGGAGGGATGGCCCTCAAAAACGCCCATGTTTTAAGCAATCTTTTGGCAGCTTCCCTCAAGTCAAGTTGCAAATTGTCATTTAAGTCCTAGGTATTTCTAAGTACTAATATGAATTCTCATTAAGTTACTGGACTCCCAGCCACATCAGCTCAGTATTCCTCAAGAACTAATCCACCATTCCCTGGTGAGATCCACAGCTGTATGGGAAGTGTGGTTACCCCATGTTTGCTCCGAGAACCCCAGGAAACTACATAGCTAAACATATAAAATGAAAGGTCTTTACAAGTCACTGAATCATTTTTGTAGATTAAATTTCCAAATGTCAAAAGAAACAGCAGCTCATTAAAACTGCAGCTGTAAAATCCACCAACACCACATGCAGAAAAGTGATTACAGAGCAAGCTTGATTAATTAGGTGTGAAAATTTAGGACGAGCGTGATAATAAATGATGGAACTGGCCCAGCAGCCTGCTTCCCTTCCACTGTGTTTCGCTGAATGGCCAATTTTCCACTTGTCTGTTGTAAGATCACATTGCAGAGCTGGGAACGTTTACATCTAAATCATTCAGCCAACGGAAGGCCAAGCTCAAGCTGCAGACTAAAGTTCCAACTTTGGCCTAACTGGCCACTATCTCTGTGACCTTTGATACATTATTAAATCTCTCTGAGCATCATTTTCTCCATTTGAAGAAGGTGATTTTCTGTCTCAATTTATATGCCATGCATCTGAGTGGAAGCAATTTCATTAAGAAAAATGTTACACCACATAGCCCTACATATGGCTTTAATATTTGGAGATGTAAGGCATTCTATGATATGTACATATCATGGCCATTGTCCAATATAATTTGTAAATATTATGATCTGCTTTTTCAAAGTAACATTTTGAATGGACTAAATTTGGGACAATGCCTAGACTAGGACTCGATGCATAGAAGATCTTGGATTTTCAAATATTCTGCAAGTCAAATCACAAGTTCTCATTTATACCCTAGGTATTTGAAATGACTAATATTAATCATTATTAATTAAAACCCAGTAAATATTTCATTAATCTCATCTAAATGGAGAGGGAAGATGACAATTTCCAAAGAATGATCATAGACAATAATACATTTATCAGGAGATAAACACTATAGTGAACCTCCCATTATTCTTTAAGATGACTCAGAAAGAGCTTTTAAGATTTTTCTGTGCTTTGCGGTCATTAGCGCAAGTCTAGAGCAAAAAAAAGTGCTTTCATTTTCTGAGTCCCCTAACGTTCAATGACTTCAAATTATTTACAAAATAAAATTAATTTACTTAGCTTTCTACCTGAGAGTGTTTATGATCTGATCCCAACATTATTCTCAATAGCTTTGTTTGTATATCTGGACCAAACGAGTCATACTATTCCTTGCATGTGTACCGGAATCTGCGCTCCCAGCCTTTGTTGTTTACTAAGTAGATTACTGATGATTTTCTCTGGTCCAGACACTGTGCCGTTTCCAGGAGGAGATAGCTTGAATTGCACTAGTCTCTTACCTCCAGGAACAATAGTGACAGAAATATGAATAGACCTTTGAAATCCAATATGATAAACACAACAGTAATTGCTCGGCTCCACTATTTGACATCAGAAGCTTGTGACTTCCTCAATTGCTGCGGACTTACTTTGACTTCACATTAGTCCTTCATTCAAGAAAACAGTCAGATCATAAGTTTACTGAGAACAGTCTTATCTCCAATATTTTCCTTTAAATATGTCACCTCCTGACTATATTTCCCTTGACAACAATTCTCTACATTACTCTTGTCTCAATGAAACTGCTGGTGTTTTACTTCCACTGTTTGTCTTCCTACCAGCCTTTGTTGTCTACTTTTCTTTTCTCTTCTTGATCAAAACTGGGCTCCTTGGGCCACTTTTTTTCAAATGCCAGTGTTTTCTTGACAGAATACTAAATTCTTCGGTTATCCACCACACCAACTTGAATCAGTCCTTGATCTCTTTCCTCTGTTTTTATATTGAGCGCTACACCACTACAAAATCATGCTCTCTCAATTAATTTAGAGCATTGGTGTTGCCCAGAAGTCATTTGTGTGCACATAGTTCACTACCAAGATTTTCTACTCTTGCTAAGCATGGCAGTAACTCAGACACTCACAGGGTTAGTTGTCTCTCACCACATAGGGTGGCTATGAGTGGGTGTCGACTCAATGGCAGTGAGAATTGAATAAGCAAGCATAGTAAGCTACTTAGCAAAAGTGTCAATAGAAGTGATTTTAAAAGGTGGGACAAATTTGGGAAATGTGTAGTGAGTAAAATCAGCAAATTTCAACAAAGAAAATATAATGGAAGGTGAGTTTTTAGCTCTCTATTTTAGCTTTAAACATTGTAAGTTTTAGGTGCTTTGAGATTTTGAAGCTGAGCCCTGATATATGACTCTGAGGCTCAGAGGATGAGGCCTGAAAATATAGATTTAGGAATTAGCAGCATATAGATAGGTGATAATTGAAAATTTAAGAGTGGCTTTGGTTACCACCCAGAGAGCAGGTGGCATGAGAAAAATGGTGGGTGGAGGACAGAACCCTGTGAAATGGCAGTCTTTGCCGAGCAGATGGCAGGAGATGAGCCCACTGTGGGACTAGAGAAGGAACTATCCAACTACAAGAAGAGCTGGAGAATGAAGTGACATGACAGCCTCATGGAGGAAGGAGTGATCAATTACACAAGGGACATCAAAAAGATCCAATCAGATCAGGGTTTTTAAATGCCCATTACAATTGACATTTAAAAACTCCTGAGTGACATTTTCTGAGCATATATTCAATTGATGGTGGGGCTGGAGCCAGATTACTCAGGGCCAAGGCAAAAGGGAGAAAAAAATCAGTGAGAATAGATTTCTCTGGAAAATTAATGTGACGGGGGAACAGTAGCTTAGATTGTTACTAGATGGGTGTAGCTGCTGCTGCTTCCTTTTGCCAGAGGCTCTTCCTCCACAGCTGCTCCATATTCTCACCCACAGGTCACAGAATAAGGAAGATCTGAATTCTCTCACGAAATCCTTGAAGATAGTCTTATTTTGAAGGATAAACTCCCTTCTTTGAACAGCACAACACCAAACCTATGGTTCTCTTATGGCATTCATTTGTTTTCTTTAAAAGCTATCGTACGCATATTTATCTAGACATTTTCATTCTGTTATTAGATTATAAGTACCTCTCTGATTTATTATGCTTGTTCAATATTTATTTATATGCTATGTTGGTTATGTTAAAGAGCTCTGGATTTTGAGCATTGAACTTCTAACTTCAAGATTGGCTGGTCAAACCCAACAATGGGTTCATGAGAATTTTAAATCCCCTGGGGCAGTTGTACAGGAATGCAATGAGTGAGAATTGACTTGATGCTTGCTATGGGTTGTTGTTATTTGTTTTGATGGTAAAGTACAAAACAAAATGCTATGAGGCCAGGAGGAACTCAATAAAGGAATATATCAGTCAATCAAGATTATATTGAATGGTTTCAGAATTTTGGTTTCTATCCCACTTGCTGCCTTTCCTTCAACTCATACTGATCCTGTAGGACTGGATAGAACAGTCCCTGTGAGATTGAGAGGCTTTAAATCTTTAAATCCTGTGAAGCAGCTGGTAGTTTTGAACTGCTCACCTTGTGGTTGCTAGGATCTTATTAATTGCATCAAATTTATCAAGAAACCTACAAGCCATACTTTGTTAAAAGGATTCTTTAACTTGGGTTACACGTGGTCCTTAGATGTCTTAAAGCTGAATTTCTCACAAAATGACAATGTCCACCACCCCATGGCATGACAGCTGCAAATTCTTGGGAAGAAAAGTTAACAGGAAAGACTCTAGAATTTGGTTCTCTCATATTTTTGATAATAGCAAACAATGCCCTAGAGTGAAACCACTCTGACAGGATTCGTTCAGGCAAGATCTAGGACTTGTGAAAATGTAAGTACACCTTTTTCTGTTTCATCATACAGGGTGATGGTTGCTAAGTGACCAAATGCTATTTTATGTGTGTTTTTTATGAATAATTACTTACCGTTGCATCTGTCTGACCCTAGAAATGCTGCAGAAATTATGCACGTTTTCCTCTTGGACACAAACAGTTCCAAGAGGACATGGGGTGTCGCCTTTTCAATTCTTACCTCCTTATGCAAATTTGGCACTAGATTGAGACATTAGTTCTTTTCTTCTCATAAAGGGGGGATTTTAGAGAGGCCATGGTCTAAGAAGGTAGAGATGGAAAGAAACAGCTGCGGACTTGCATCCATTGCCTTGCCAAGGCCATCCTGTCTAGGACTTCCACTTTATGATAAAGTGACTAGATTCTAAGTGGGACACCATTGATTGGGGGAGGGGCGGTGCTTCATCATTAAAATTTTGGTCTATATGGAGGGAAAAAATGTTCACAGAACGCAAAAATAGTATTGTGATATATTTATTTTAATTTTAAAACGCCGCGGGACATGGTTAAATTGTTAAAAAGCGGGACGTCTGGTCACCTTAGTATCCCAAGCAGGACACAAGGATTTAGAAGGCTGGGAAATTGCCGCTGCTCAGAGGACTCCTGAGCAGTCATCGCTTTGGACTGTCCCTGGCAAGGAGAGCGAGTCTTCCACCGACAGTAAGTCCCTCCTACGGAAGCATCCAAGATCCATGGCGTGGCAGGAGCAGATCAGAGGCCTTCACCTGGTGTGGCCCACCGGCAGAGCAGCTCCATACCTGGGTACACTGCTCTGCCATCACTAATTTGGAGTGAAATTTTTTTTTGGGGGGGGGGCGCTCATCACTGCCCTTTAGTGGTCATGGGTGCTCCCCAGCGCCGCTCCTGAGAGCCGCCGCTGCATTTGAACCGCCAAGCCCTGGGCCGCAGCCCTGCACTCAACCACTTACGCCACCGGGCCTCATTTCATTTAAAAAATGAAAATTTTTTAAAAAATTAAAAGAGGGCAGTTGTATTTTTATTTTTCGCTGTTGTTATTGGCTTCTTGGCAAAGGTCCTCCTAGGTTTTTTATTGTCTGAATTCTGGAATTAGAAAATCTTCAGACTTCCTTGTTTGGAACCTCCCTGAAAACCAATTTAATATCATAGCACTATGTAAGTGTCTGCGGAGACTGGTCGTGGCTGACCATGAAGCGCATTGACTAGGAATTTAATTTGAGTCTTCCCCATGGAAGGTTAAAATTCTATTGCTGAACTCCCATGGCCTTCTCATTTTGCACTAGACCCTGCAAATGGCACAGAAGTGGACCGCTGCCACCTTTATTCTGTGCTAGAGGGCTTTTCCTGCCCTCTTGCCGGATGTCCAAGGCTCTGCAGCAGAGAATCAGGATAGCGAGATACTCACTCGCTATTACTCTGTCAACTGTTCAGAGCACTTGCTGCCAGCAGAATTATCTTCATATATGATGAAGTGAACATTTTATATGCTTAATGAGACTATCAGAGTGTCTGTTCCAATTACCTTTTTTGGCGGAAAAAAAATCCCACAAAAAACCGGAGCATGCTGCCGTGAATGAATGGGAACTGAGTGTTCATTTAAAAGGTCAAGTATCTCCAGTTTCTCCACTTGTTATGCTTGTCTCATCGTGCGAACGCCCAGTGCCTACATCAGATACTTGTTTCACAGTCCTGCTCGGGTGCTCAGAACTGATGGGGCCTGTGCACTAGGCTCTTACTTGGGTTCATGTCTCTTTTATTAAGTTTCCTTTCCAAAGAGGTTTATGCTGAACAATAGAGAATAGTTTCTCCTGGCATATGCCACCGGATGATGTAAAGAAAAGCATTCCGGGGCTGAAACACATTCTGAGATTGTGGATTCATACAAAGTCAGACCAGGAAGTGATTTCCTTAAAACAGTTGCTACAGAAATCTCATACAAATGCAAAGAAGATATCGGGAACTCCACAGCCATCCTTCATGCAAGAAGACCGCCAAAGACAGCAAATATTTGGGGGAAAGTTACCTGACTTCAGTCGCTAAAGGGAACATAACAGCTAGAGCCTCACTTCAGTGTAGACCCAAATGGCAGAGCAGGGTTTCGTGATTAAGTTAATGTGTATTGACATTCCTCCTGTTGTTTTGACTTCCTAGGCTGTTTAAATTCAGACTTGTCACAACAAAATACAAAAGAGGCTGCTATGACAATGATTTTTTACCATCTTGCCTCAGGAGGATAGTGTATTTTTTGTTTGGGGCATGAGTGTATGTGTGTACCTCTATTGCAGCGTTGGCAGTCAAGAAAGGAAGGCATGTTAAAATTGTTGCACAAATAATTATGCTAAATTATTGAGCATAAATTATCAAGGAAAATACATTTTGACTGTAAGCATAAATCAATTTTTATGCATCATAGAATCACCACCATTAGTGCTTGCTGAGGTAACTTATTTTCTGGCAGAAACGAGCACAATTATACTTTGAAACAGAACTATCTGGTGTCTGAGGGCTCCACACCAGCTTGAATTCACTGGTTCACAGTGAAAAACATGAGTGCAGGCAGGCTTTTATGTGTGCAGAAATGAACATTTCACACCATTTAACCCAAGACAAGCAAGTTTTAATTCAGTTACATTCCTTCGGGAAGACTTTAGCTACATTGATTTATTCTCTTCATTCGGTGTAGCCTGTTTCAATCGAGAATCAAATTTAGCTATAAACCTCCAGCTTATTCTTTCACTATTAAATATGTCTTATCATAATCTTTAAAGACATCCTTTGATTTAGCAGATAGACAATATACTGTGGTCAAGCTATTTCCCTATTATTTAAATAGATGGCACCAATAATCTAGATGGGCTGCATTTTATACTTGGGTTGGATTTGTGTGTGTGTTAGGAGGTGGTATTCATATTTAAAAGGAGGTCTGGCATAAGAGAAATGCAAATGAAAACAACAGTGAGATACCACCTAACACTCTCAAAGATAGCCCAATTCAAATAATCAGAAAGCAACAAGTGTTGGAGGGGTTGTGGAGAGACAGGAACTCTAATCCACTCCTGGTGGTCCTGTAGGTATGTATAGCCACTATGGAAATTGATTTGATGATATCTAAAACAGATGGAAATTGAACTGTCATACAAACCACCAATCCCGCTACTGAGTATATACTCAGAAAAAGCAAGAAACAAGCCACAGCCAGACACCTCTGCTCCAATGTTCATCGCAACACAGTTCATAATTCAAGGAGTTGCAAACAACCCAAATTTCCATCAACTGAAAAATGGATTAAAAAGCTTTGGTACAGGGCTGAGCCCCGGTGGCATAGTGGTTGTATGTGGGACTGTGGCCCACAGGGTTGGCAGTTCAAATCCAGCAGCAGTTCTCCAGGAGCAAGGCTGTGCCTCCTACTCCCACCAAGGCAGCGATGTCCACAAAAACAAAAAAGCTTTGGTACATACATACAATGGAGTACTACACATCACTAAAAAGGAGTGGTGAATGCATGAAACATATTGACACATGGAAAGAACTGGAGTAAATTATGCTAAGTGAAGTAAGCCAAGCATAAAAGGACATGTACAACATGAGTACACTGAGGTAAGCTTAAAAAAATGCAAAGGGGCATAGGAAAAAAGCTACTATTGTACACAGAAATTCTTGGGGTGAGGCCCAGGTAGACTGACAGAAGCCCGACCAAATCCAGGGCTACATATGGTAGCCAACTGAAGTGGTGGGGAATAGGGAGATGCTGATATATAGTGGGGGAATGGGGCACTAACCGACCCAAAGGGAGCATATTGATTATATCTCCACAGGGAAATGAAACCTGAACTTAAACCCAGTGTTCCAGCATGTGAATGCAGCATGACAGCATGGAGGGAGGAGCCATTGGAGAGGTCTGAGGCCCCAGCCCCAAACCCAACTGTATAGACAGCCACTGCTCTCCCAGGGGGGCGGTTGCTTTGGAGGAGAGCAATGAGGCTGAAGCTCAGGGAGAGGGACATGTTTGACCAGAGCACGAGAGCAAATGAAGGGAGACGAAGAGAGAGTGGGGTGCATCCTGGTCCATCAAGCCTCGAGAAAGATCTCTCTACTCAGAACAGCCATTGCAAAGAGAGGACCACATGGCCAGTGCTACTATGAAACATGACATCCCTCACTGACCCAGGGCCCTATGGGGACAACACTTGAGAAGCAAGGTTGGGCATGCACCTGGTCTGACCCCTCCACACCGAGATAAGGGCATGCAGCAGAGCAGCAAGAGGGGCAGAGCATGGAGTTCTCAAGGATTGCCAATGATATCCTATGAGGCCAGGATGTGGCACCCCACCAAACTCAACCAGGGGAGACTCCTGGAGGTCAGCAAACAGACCTCGCACTATCTACAGGTTTTAGTTTTGTTATTGTTGTTATTATTTTCACTTATTTGTGCATTTTTTCTGGACATTGTTTTCTTTGTTCTTGTCATCATTTTGTTTTCTTTTGTCGCTTCATCTTGCGACATCTGTTTTTTTTCCTACATATTATTATCTCTGCAAGTCTATCTAGATAAGATAGGATGAACAGTCTGGAGGTGAAAAAAACCAGACTGATGGTCCTAGGGGGACATGGGAGAGGGGGAGGTGAGGAAAAGGAGGTGGTTTGATCATACCAGGGACAAGGGAACAACAAGCATCCCCAAATCAGTGGTAAGGTGGGTATAAGAGGCCTGACAGGGATTGATCAAGAGTAATGTAACAGTGAGAAATTACTGATATCCAAATGAATGATAGTGGACAAGAGGAAAGTTAAAGGAAATATAAGAAAGAACTGAGAGGCAATGGACATTTATAGAGGCATAAATTCAAACATGAATATAGGTAAATATATTTGTATATGATGATGGGGGAATAGATCTATGTGCATATAGTTTTTTTTGTGCATATACGTTTAGGGTTAGTATTAAGGTAGCAGATGGGCATTAAACGTCCAATCAAGTACTTCCTCAATGCAAGAAAACTTTGTTCTATTAAAATCACTGAAGACAAATGTGTGCACAAGCGAAAGTGGTGAAGAAAGCTGATGGTGCCCGGCTATCAAAGGTATAACATCTGGAATTTAAAGATTTGAATGTAAACAAGCGGCCATATAGCTTGAAAGCAACAAAACACACATGGAAGAAACATACCAGCCCTTGTGACCACAAGGTATCAATGGAATCAGCAGGCATCAAAGAACAAAAATCATATCATTGTGGGTCCACCTTCCTGATATGATCACTGAAGACAAAGGTGTGCGTGAACAAATGTGGTGAAGAAAGCTAATGGTGCCTGACAACCAAAAGATTTAGCACTGGGGGTCTTAAAGGCTTGAAGGTAAACAAGCAGCCATTTAGCTCAGACATAACAAAGCCCACATTAAGAAGCACACCAGCCTGTGTGACCAGGAGCCATCAAAGGGATCAGGTATGAGCCATCAAAGAACTAAAAATCATACCATTTTAAATGAGGGAGAGTATAGATTGGGTTCAAAAGTCCATCTGCAGGGGAAGCAACATCCCCTTACAGATGGGTTACTAGGAGGAGGTGAGCCAATCAAGGTACAGTATAGCGATGATGAAATATGCAACTTTCCTCTAGTTCTTAAACTCCCAGTCATGATCTGAATTCCACCTTACAAATCAAGTTAGACCAGAGGATATACACTGGTACAGATAAGAACAGGAAACATGAGGAATCCAGGACAGATGAGCCCGTCGGGACCAGTGGTGAGAGTGGTGATACTGGGAAGATGGAGAGAAGGTGGGGTAGGAAGGGGGAACCAATTATAAGCATCTACATATAACCTCCTCCCTAGGGTACAGACAACAGGGAAGTGGGAAAAGGGAAACATGACAGTGTATGATATGAAAAATAATAATAATTTATAAATTATCAAGGGTTCATGAGGGAGATGGTGAAGGGAGTGGAAAAAGGAGAACCCAGAGGTTTAAGTAGAAAGAAAATGTTTTGAGAATGATCAAGGTAACAAATGTACAAATATACTTGACATACAATGCATGGATGCATGGATTGTGATAAGAGATGTATGAACCCCCAATAAAATGTTTTAGAAAAACAAAGAAGGAAAATTTTGATGGCAGCATATGTACAGATGTGTGATACAATTGATGTATAAATTGTTTTAAGAGGTGCAAGAGCTCCCAATAAAAATGATTTATTAATAAAAAGAAAAAATAAAAGATTGCCTGGCAGTGCAGTGGTTAAACAGCTTGAACCTCTCAATTGCCCTGTGGGGAAAAAGATGTCACCTTCTGCTTCTGTAGAAATGAACAGCCTTGGAAACTGCAGGGCAGTTCCACTCTGTCGTATCTGTGAGCCGGCATGGACTCACTGGAAATCAGTTTGGATATTTTGATTCACATTTGGTCACGAAAGTGTCTAATTTAGGAATTTTCCATATTTGAAATTATAGTGCTTCCTTGAGAAAGTCCTTCCTGTCTTTCTGCTTCAAACTGGAAGCTTTGCTCCACCTTTCTCTCTGGAGTAATGCAGCCACAGACTAGGGAGAATGCCTTTCCTCTCTTTCCCAAGCTGCTCTTTTTCTGGAGTAAACTTTCCATGGGATATAGTGAGTTGTTCAGTTTTTCAATATTGGCCATGTTAATTCCAGACTGTAGCTGGAGACAAAAAATGACTGAAGACTAAGATTACAACATGTGGGAATATCAACTCTTCTATGTGCTCTAAGGAGCTTTTGAATAACTTTGAGGATAGGACTCACTTCAAGCACCTCATTCCCTGCTATGAGAATCGCAGCACTTTTTCTCTGAGGATGATAAAATTATTCCAAGGCACACAGGTGGACAGCTTGGTAGTAAGAGCATGGGGACTAATCCCTGGGACTAGTCTCCTCTTAGGTTCCTCATAGCTCTGTGCTTTGAGAAGTATTGACTTGTTTCTTGTCTCAGTGGTTCCATCTATAAACCAAACAATAAATGTGAACAGCATGTCCCTCAAATGTATATGGGAGCCCTGGGGGAGTAGTGGCTCTGTGTTGTGCTGCTCACCGCACAATTTGCTACTCAAAATGATTAGCTGCTTCGATAGGTGAAACAAACGAATTTTTCTTCCTGTAAAGAACTGCAGTCTCTAAAGGCCAGGGGGCAGTTCCTCACCGGTCATTTTGACTCAGATCTATTTGATGGAAAAGAATGAGATCACCCATGTATATATGGCTAAGTGAGAGATTATATAGAGAGTGTTAAGTGGATGTGGTACATTGAAAATACAGCACACATCTTTTTTTCATTTGTTTTGTGTGTGTCTTTGATTTTTGCATTTAACGTACACAAGGAAAACTCAGGATGTGACAGTTACGACTCCTGCAGACATTTGGAAAATAGCTATAATTGTACCTTTCCCTCTGAATTTGTTTCTGCCTTTGGTTTGGGTGAGGAGACCAAATAATACTTGCATAAATTGCTTCTGAATTACTTTTGTTTCTTTACTCATAGAGTAGGGGAATGTTGTAGTCAAATATTTGGAAAATTTATATCACACCCCCAAATGAAATGTCCCTAACAAAGAAGACACTATAAGTGTCTATGGAAAAACCTAAATTTGTGAGTTAAACTGATGTCAAAGTAATCTCAATTAGGCAGATGTTTTAAAATACCTGAAATAAAAGAAGCGGAGGTACAAAAAATGTCACTTTTATATAATATGATCGTATAAAAAGAAAACTAGGGGAAATATGAGGAGCTAATACCAAGGGCTTAAATAGAAAGAAAGTGTTTTGAGAATGATGATGATGGCAGCAAATGTACAGATATGCTTTGCATACGATGGATGCATGGATGGATTGTGATAAGAGTTGTATGAGCCCCCAATAAAATAATTTAAAAATAATTAAAAATAGAACTAATAGAATTACCCAACTAATATAAATAATAACCAATGCCAATAACATAGGAAGTCCAAATGCATATGTCTCCTTGCAATAGCTAACTAGAATATTAAGAAAACAAAAACCAAAATCAAGGTAACATATAAAATAGCCCTAAACTACAATATAATGCTTATGAAGTTAAACAAAAAAAAATTATGAAATAGTAAATAATACACTATATTTCCATTTTAGAGAATCAATCAGTGGACATTTAGAGTAATCCAAATATGTGATAAGACATTCCACAGCCTTGAAAGGATAATTATAATAAGATATCAATTGTTGTGAGGTGCACTTGCAATGCATCCAACTCCTAGTGGTTCTACAGCCCAAATAGGGTTTGGTCCTGTGCCAGCATCACCATCATGCTACCTGTGAACCCACTTTTGCAGCTACTATGTCAACCCATCTCTTAGGTACTTTCTTTTTTGCCTATACTCTGCTTTACCAAGCATAGTGTCCATCTGCAAGCATGGTTTCTGATCTATCTTGATTCCATGTCTCAACTATGTGAGACTAAGTCTTGCTATCCCTGATTCTAAAGAGTTTTCCAGCTGTGCTTCATTCAAGACAAACATACTGTTTCTTCTGGCAATTTATAGTATTATTAATATTCTTTGTATTGAGTATTCTCTAGTCTTCTTTATTCATTGTTGAACTTTCATATGTTTATGTGGTGATTGAAAATGCTATGCCTTAGATCAGATACACCCCAGTCATCAAAGTGGCATCTTCTTTTTTATTTAAACTTAAGAAGGTTTGTGCAGGGATTTTCTCAAATGCAATACTTTATTACAGTCCTTGACAGATGCTTCCATGGGCATTGACTGTGGATCAAAGTAAAGTATTGAAGTGCTTCGCAAGTTCAATATTCCCTTTATTCATCATTATACTACTTATTGGTCCAGTAGTGAGAGTTTGTGGTTTGTTTGGAGTTAGAGTCTCTGATAGGTAGGCTTTTTGTAACAACATGGCCAATGACCACATGTGAGGTCAATTGAAGGGTAGAGCTATGAATGGCTGGGCAAGTCTTGCCTTTTTCTCTCCCTTTTGGATCTTATGACCAGCCAGCTCCCTTGTTTGTCCTGTGCCTTGATCTGCAAGCTACACTACCTGTGGAGCACCTAATCTGTGGACTGGGTTGATGTGAATTGAGGTTCCTTGAAGTCCTGCTTTGCCATGCTACTGAAATAAGCATCTCTTTTTTTCCCCCAATGATTTGATTAGGGGCTCTTACAACTCTTATAACATTGAATACATAATTTGTATCAAACATTTGTCCACATATTGCCATTTTCTTTTCCAAATATTTTCCATTTGAGCCCTTGGTATAAGCTACTCTTTCCCCTCCCCCCCCCCCACACTTAAAAACAATCATTTTATTAGGGGCTCATACAACTCCCATCACGGCCCATACATACATCAATTGTATGCAGGCCACATTTGCACACTTGTTGCCATCATCACTGTAAAAATATCCTCCCTCCACTTAGACCCCCATATTTACCTTCCCTCCCCCTTCCCCATGAACCCTTAATAATTTACAAATTTTTATTACTTTTTCATATTGTACACTGTTCAATGTGTCCATTCATCTAATTCATCTAATTCCTTGTTGCCCATGCTGTAGAGAGGAGGTTATATGTAGATCTCTGATATTGGTTCCGCCTTTCTATTCCACCATCCCTCCACCCACCCAGTGTCACCACTCCCACCATTAGTCCCCATGTTTCTGACTCCAGTGTACATCCCCTGGTCTAGCTGGATTTGTCTGGTTGAATTGGTATTATGAAAGTGGGTGGGAGTAAGCATTTGAGAACTAGAGGAAAGTTTCATATTTCATTGTTACTACACTGTGCTAACTGGTTCATCTCCTCCCTGCAACCCCTCTATAGGAGGACGTCGCTTCACCTATTCATGGGTGTTGGGTCCCCAATCTGTATTCTCCCTCATTTATAATGATATAATTTTAGTTCTTTGATGCCTGGCACCGGTTCCCTTCAACACCTCATGGTCACACAGGCTGGTGTACTTCTTCCATGTGGGCTTTGTTGCTTCTGAGCTGGATGGTTGCTTGTTTACTCAAGCCTTTAAGACCCCAGACACTATATCTTTTGATAGCCAGGCACCATCATCTTTCTTCACCACATTTGCTTATGTACACATTTGTTGTCAGCAACCATATCAGGAAAGTAAGTGTGCAATGTTATGCTTTTTAGTTCTTGAAGCTTGATAACTGATCCCTTTAACACCTTGTGGTCCCACAAGCTGGTGTGCTTCATCCATGTGGGCTTTTTTGTTTCAGAGCTAGATGGCTACTTATTTACTTTCAAGCCTTTAAGGCCCCAGACACTACATCTTTTGATAGCTGGGCACCATCAGCTTCTTTTTTCACCACATTTGCTTATGTACTCATTTATATTCAGTGATCGTGTCAGGAAGGTGAGCATCATGGAATGCCAATATTATAGAACAAAATGTTCTTGCCCTGAGGAAGTACTTGAGTAGAGGTCCAAGGCCCATCTGCTGTCCTACTACTAACCCTATATGTTCATTGGTCTATTTCCCCATCATCACAAATAACTATATGCACCTATGTTCATGCCTGTATTTAAACCTCTATAAATGCCCTTAACACCCCCCCCCAGTTCTTTCCTTCTTTTACTCTCCTCTTGTCTTACTATCATCCTCAGCCTCCATTTGGGTTTCAGTATTTTCTCTCTGTTATGTTACTCTTGATCAACCCCTATCAGACCTCTCACACCCACCTTGTCACTGATTTTGAATCAATGGCTATACCCTTATCCCTGGGCTGGTCAACATCACCTGCTCTACCCCTTATCCCCTTCTTGCATGCCCCCAGCCCCACCCCTATCACCCGGAACCATCAGTCCTGTCATTTTCACCTCCAGACTGTTTGTCCAGCCTGTCTTGTCTAGAGAGACCTGCAGAGAAAACAATATGTACCAAAAAAAAGCATCCTAAAATGAGGCAACCAAAGAAAATAAAATAATGATAACAACAATAACAAAAACCCATTGTCCCATATGTATGTAAAAAATAAAAATAATAACAATATAAAAACCTATAAATAGTGCAAGGTCTGTTTGTTGACCTCCAGAAGTATCCCCTAGTTGAGTCGGATGGCATGCCACACCCTCACCCCAAAGTATTTCCTTGGCACTCCTAAGATACTCCATGCTTAGTTCCACATCCTTAGTGTTTTGCCATGATTTGGTTGGGTCAGACAGGGTATAATCCTGACCCTGTTTCTCAATCGTTGCCCCCTAAAGGCCTTGGGTTAGTGCATGTAGGCGTATTTCATAGTGCAGCTGGCCATATGATCCTCTTTGTGCATCGGCTGTTGGAAACATCATCCTGAAGGCTCAGAGGGCCAGGATGCACTCCATTCTCTCTTCCTCCCCCTTCATTTGTTCTCATGTGCTCTGGTCACGCATCTCTCACTCCTCAAGCTGCAGCTTCAGTGCTGATCTCCAAGGTAAAGTCCCCTGGTGGAGAGGTGGTTGCCCCCATAGTTGTGATTGGAGCTGTGTGTTCAGACACCTCCACTGGTTTCCTGCTCCATTCCATCATGCTGCATTCCCATCCAGGGTCACCAGGTTTAAATTTGGTCTCTCTTTCCCTGTGGAGATATAAGCAGCATGCTTCCCTTGGATGGGTCAGTACCACATTCCCTCTCTACACATCACCATCGGAGTTGAAGACTATCAGACCCTGTCATTGGGCTAACTGTTGGTGGCTGGATAGTGTGAATTTCTCTACAGAGGACTACTTGGTGGCCTCAAGACTCAAAGTATTGCCAGTGTACTAGCTGCCTCACGCAAGTGAGTTGCACTGAGTCATTTGTACTGCTCTATAGATTAATTACCTGTTTATTTCTTATGTTAGATCTCTTTCTATCTATATAAATAGAGAGAGAGAGAGAGAGAGAGAGAGAGAGAGAGAGAGAGACTTATTAGTGTCCTGGTTTTGTTTCTCTAGAGACTCCTGTCCAACACAGAATCTATACTGAAGGCCTAGTCATCATTTGGTGTCTCAAGTCCTCTTCACTTCTAATAAGCAAGGTTGTGTCATTTGCATATAAAAGGACATTAATGAGTTTTTCTCTAATCTTGATGCTGTGTTCTTCAGAAAGTTGTTTTTCAAATTATTTTTCACTATAGATGAAAATAAGTATGCTGAAGGATATAAACCTGACATATACCTTTACTGATTTTAAACTGTTCAATATCCCCTTGCTCTGTTTTAACAACTGCTGCCTGGTCTGTGTATTGACTCAGCATAAGCTCAATGAAGTTTTGGAATCCCCATTCTTCTTAATATTATCCATAGTTAGTTAAGATCCATACACTCAAATGTCTTTGAATAGTACATGAAACACAAGCAAATATCTTTCTTGTGTTTCCTGCTTTGCGCCAACATCCTTTTTATACAGTAATTTTGTATTCCTTTCATTTTCTTTAAATGCTTCCTGTATCATTCAATGTTTTGTCTGACCTTTTGACTGCAACTTTAGGCAGGAGTTTCTATCTTCAGTTCTTTCAAATTGAACTATGCTGTATGTGTTTTTCCTTTCTATTTTTTCTCATTCTAGGCCTTTGTACATTTCATTATAATATTTTGCGCTGTCTTGTTGAACTACCTTTTGAAAATTTCTGTTCAACTCCTTGAATTCATCATTTCTTGCAAGTGTCTTAGCTACTTAAGAGCTAGTTTCAGAGTTAAGAGCAAATTAAGCAGGTTAAGAGCAAGCCTCAGAGTCTCTTCTGCCATCCACACTGATCTTTTCATTTTTTCCTCTCTTTTTAAGGACCTTTTGCTATTTTCTGTGCATGATTTTCTTGATGTCATCCCACATTAAGTTGTCTGTCAGTGCTCAATGAGTCCAATCCATTCTTGAAATATTCAAGGCTATATTTTGGCTCTAGTGTTGTTTGTTTTCATTTTCTTTCACATCAACTTGAACTTATGGGCTATTGGTCATCTGTTCCATAGTCAATTCCTGGCCTTGTTTGGGCTGCTGATATTGAGCTTCCTAATCATCTCTCCCCTCAGATGTAGCTAACCTGATTTCTGTGCATTCACTTGGAAAAGCCCTCAGGCATAGTCACCATTTGTGTTGCTGAAAATTGATATTTTCCTTGGAAAAGCAGTTGGTCTTGCAAAATTCTGTCATGTGATCTCTCGTCTTTTTTTTAGTTCATATTTTCCAATGAGTGTTTCTCATGTTTGATTCCAACTTTTGTAATCCACTCATGAATAGTTAGTTATCAATGCATTTTGATCACTTGTTTGATCAATGTAGGTTGAATATGTTGAATGTATGTATGTAAATGTTATCCTATCACAAACAACCTTGTATTTCAATATCTATATACTGATAAAGCATGCCTGTAGATGATGAATGTGATGCCATTCCTCTTGAATTTGTCATTCCTGGTATACCAACCTATACCAGTTCCTTTCAACTCACTAACTCCAAGGATACTGATCTTTATGAAGTTTGTTTTACTTTTCAGGACTTTCAATTTTCCTAGATTCATAATTCACACATTCCAACTGTCAAGTATTAATAGATGCTTATAGCTGTTTCTTTTCTTTTGATTTTTAGTCTTGCCTCATTAACCAATGAAGGATGTGAAAGATTTACTCCATCCCTCTCACTATGAGTGACTCTATTTTGAGATGACAGCTCTACCATGGTGCCATTTTGAGTGTTTTGTACCCTGAGAGGACTATTCTTCTGGCATGATATCTGCCAGTCTGTTGCTGCTATTTATGAGACTTTCAGTATCTGCTAATGTTCTACTGATCTTCATAGATTTTCAGAGGCTACTTACTCTGAAGTGGACAGTCTATTCCTTCTTCATAATCTCTTCTTAGTTAGTAAATTCCATTGAAAACTGTTCATCTTTGATGACCCTTTTGGTATTTGAAATACCAATGATTGACCTTTCAATATTATAGGAAGACGTCATCCAGTATGACAAACTGACAGACTAGTGGTGGATTTTGTCCATCCCAAACCAAAATGTCCTAAAACAAACAAACAAACACCCCTCACTGCCATTGAGTCAATAAATAGGAAATTTATAGGATAGGGTAGAAGCACCCTGTGAGTTTCTAAGAATAACTTTGTGTGTGTGTGCATCACTGCCCCCCGGTGGGAGTAGGAGACGCAGCCTTGTTCCTGGAGAGCTGCTGCTGGATGTGAATCGACAACCCTGTGGGCTGCAGTCCTGCACACAACCATTACACCACTGGGGCTCAGCCCCAAGAATGTAACTGCTTATGAAAATAGAATACCCTGGCTTTCTCCCGTGGAGCACCTGGTGGTTTAAAACTGCAGACCTTGCAATCAGCAGCCCATTCCCTAGGCACTGCACAACCAGGGACCCTATTTTAACCATAGAATCTTCCATAATTACAATTTTTTTTCTTCAGTTCTTTCAGCCTGACAAATGCTAAATGTGTTTTTCTTTTTCGGCATTCTAATTTCAAGCCTTTGTATATTCCAGTATAATACTTTACTTTGTCTTTTTGAATTATCCTTTAAACATTTGTGTTCAGCTATTCTTAAAAATAGCATTTCATTGTGAATTATTTGGGGGTTTACATTTCAGATAATCATTTTTGTGTTCAACAACCTAAAGAATTGGTCCAATTTCACCATACCATCATTTCTTCTATTCTCATTAACTACTTGTGGCAGTCACGTACTCTAGTGCCAATATGACTAATAGTGTTGACAGCATGCTGATAGATTCTGACTCCTGGAGACTGAAAGAGGCGGAGGAAAAGCCACATGAAGACTCCTGCCAATGCTGAGATTCTTGGGAGTGCATGAGGAGACTTCTACTAGCGCTGAGATGCTTCTACTGCCAATGACTACTGCTGATGGACCCTGAGCCCTGAAAACGAGGAGTGTTTGAAGACCCTTGCCAGCACTGGGATGCTTCTACCGCCACTGGACAAACAAGACTCTGCACCCACTGGCCTGTGATTGTCCTGGTGTCATTGCACATGCTTCGTGAGTTGGAAGGAGACATTATAGATTAATATCGGACATATGGGCTAATATTGGACTTATGACTTTGGACTGGACTAGGTTGAGATGCTTTCTCAATGTTCCATTCCTCTTGTATATAAACCTTTTCCTTATATCTATATGTGTGTTTATGAATTTGTTTCTCTAGTCTACCCAGACTAACACAGTAGGGTACTGAGAGCGGGGTACTGGAGATACAAATCATAAAGATAGAGAGTAGATATTTGTTTGACTTCTGCCTCATGATAGTGTTTCTTCTTTAGTTAGTCATAAGTCAGATATATACTTGCAGTTTACTGAGTCAATTTCTGGAAACAATATGGGAAGCTGAAGCTTTGATTTTTTGTTTGCATGGTGTCTTTGGTTATCACTATATCAAATTGCAAAAATGAGTGTGGTTAATGTATATGTTGAGCTCAGAGGTAAGAGTCACCATCTGCTTAATGCCTTCAGAGACCTCATGCTATGTTTTTTATAAATAGAAGTGTTTAGATAAGGATTTAGTTAAACTAAAAAAGGATTGAACTTGACTGTTTAAGAATTGTTTTGTATCTGATTTTATCTTGTTTATACTAATTTCTTATGCTTATTATTGTGGACATACCGCTCTGACACATTCACTGAAAACAAATGTGGGCATAAGCAAATGTGGTGAAGAAAGCTGATGGTGCCTGGCTATCAAAAGATGTAGAGTTTAGGGTCTTAAAGCCTTGAATGTAAACAAGCAGCCATCCAGTTCAGAAGTGACAAAGCCAACGTAGAAGAAGCACGCCAGTTTGTGGGACCAAAAAATGCCAAAGGGTTTAATTATCAGGTTTCAAGAACTAATATTCATAACATTATATGCTCACTTTCCTGATATGATCACTGACAACAAATATATGCATAAGCAAATGTGGTGAAGAAAACTGATTGTGCCCAGCTATCAAAAGATATAGTGTCTGGGGTCTTAAAGGCTTGAAGGTAAATAAGCAGCCATCCAGCTAGGAAGCAAGGCCACATGGAAGAAGCACATCAGCCTCAGCAACCACAAGGTGTCAAAGGGATCCGGTATCAAGCATCAAAGAACTTAAAATTATATGATTATAAGTGAGGGGGGGGGTTCAGATTGGGGGCCCAAAGACCATCAATAAGTGAAGTGACATCCTCTTACAGAAGGGAGGAGATGGCTTCCTCCCACCAACTATCATGATCCTAATTCTGATCCATGATCTGATCCTAATTCGTGATCCAGACAGATTCAGCTAGACCAGGGGATGTACACTGGAGTCAGAAACATGGGGAATTTAGGATAGATAATCCCTTGGGACTAGTGGGAGGAGTGGTGACACTGGGAGGTTGGAGTGCTGGTGGAATAGAAAGGGGGAACTAATTTCAGGGATCTATATGTGACCTCTCTCTGGGGTGCAGATGGCGGGGGAGTGGGTGAGGTGACACATCGGACAGTGTATGATAAGAAGAGGTAATAACAATTTGTAAATAATTAGGGGTTCATCGAGGGGGGAGAGGGAAACATGGGGAGCTAGAATTTTTAAAAAAAGAACTAGAAGAAAGGGGGAAAGAGGAGCTTATGCTGGGGGCTCACATAGAAACTATTCAGAAATTAATGTGGCAACATGTGTACCAGTGTGCTTAATATGAATGATGTGTTGAATATTATAAGAGCTATAAGAGTCCCAATAAAATCTATATTAAAAAAATGTTTATTGGGAAGTATGAAAAGAGAGTTTTTAAATCCACTTCCCTCAAGTGAATTTGACTTCTATATAGGTTTAAGACACACCTTCAAAGACATCTCTAAAGAGAATGGCCACCCTGTCCTTAGATGAGTTTAGGCTATACCTAGAAAGAGGTCTCTGAAGAAATTAGCCCCACCCAGTCTTTTGGAGTACTCAGGATATTTGCATTCTGAGAGATCTGTCTAAAGGCCAGATTGACCAATTGAAGAAGAAGGAGGAACTTTGCCTTTTTGGAAACCTTGAACTAGTGGTCTGTGCCAGCAGTTGGAATATGGAACCATGAAGACAACTCCTCTCTGGGACTGAATGTTAAAGAGAGCCTGTGGCAGGCTGAAATGCTTGCTCCGTGATCACCTGGACCTACTCTTTGAGTAGAAGTAGGAGAAATGCAGCAATAAAGAGACAGATTGAGTTTGGCCACTGATACCTGTGGACTTGGTTCAGAGGAAATAGTGTAAGCAGGTTGACTGGTCTTAAGTTCATGACCTAGTATGAGAGGGCTAGATGTGTTGAGAATTTGTGGTGGGACTATGATCTAAAGGAAGGGATCAATGGATACTCTGGTGAGGCTGAGTGAGACAGCCCACATTGAGTTGACCAGAACCTGACCAGAGGAAGAGAACCTAGTAGAATCTGTGAACTGGTGCATATTGTTGCTGACTTTATGGATGGCCTGCCCTGATTTGCCTTTGCTTATGGATACACACTTCAAAAGCTTCCAACTGTAATGAAGATTCTTCACTTCGAAAGATATGATTGTTTCCTCAGATCACTGGGTTGATGTAGGTGGGCAATATAGAAATTGGATGCCCAAAATGGGGGAATAAGGGCAGGAAGTGGTTGGCTTACAAACTCTCATAGGTGGGGAAATATATATTCATAGGTGTAAAGGATTAAGGTGTGTTACTTAACTGCAATTATAAGGCATAGGATTTTTCTGTTTTGTTCATGTAAAGCATATTATGTTTAAATGAGGGTAGCATGTATTGAATTGTATGCATTTTAGTTTTATCCTGTGAGGTATAGGTGTGATTTTATTGTTTGAAAGTTACATATGGTTACAGAGTTATGTGAAAGTGTGAAATTGACAAGGGGTGGTCTGTGGCAGTCACTGATCTGTGTCAATTTCAGCTCTGGGAGTGTAGGGGTGGAGTCTAGCCTGTTAATCTGGAGATAGCCAATGAGGTCTCTTTGTGGGCAAAGCTTTCTCCTGAGAATTCTGGGAAGTCTTACGATATTTTCCCCATGGAGATGACAGATCAGAGACTCAGTTCCTTGGAGATGAACTACTGACAAGATGAGATGACAGCATGCTGATAGATCCTGATTTCTGGAGTCTGGAGGAGCCGGAAGAGAAGTCACATGGAGACTCTTGCCAGTGCTGAGATGCTTGGGAGGCCATGGGGAGATCCCCACCAGCACTGAAATGCTTCTACTGCCAATAGATATTGCTGATGGACCCTGAGTCCTGACAACAAGGAGCCATGGGTAGACCTGTCCCAGAGCTGGGATGCTTCTACCACCACTGGTAGAAGCACAAGCTACTAGTCTGTGATTGTCCTAGTGTCATTGCACATGCTTTGTGAGTCACAAGGAGACATTATAGATTGGTATCAGACATATGGGCTAATATTGAACTTATGACCTTGGACTGACTGGATTGGGATGCTTTCTCAATGTTCCATTCCTCTGTGTATAAATCTTTCCCTTATATCCATATGCTTGTTTATGAATTTGTTTCTCTAGTCTACCCGGACTGACTTCTTGTTCTTCACAAGCAAGTCCTAGGGTCCCTGCTGCCATTGATGTTTATCTTTTAACTTGTCCATATCTTTTTTTTTTTTTTTTAGGCATCACTGCCCTCTGGTGGTGGGAGTAGGAGGTCCAGCCTTTGCTCCTGGGAGCCGGAATTGAACCTCCATCCCAGTGGGCCGCAGTCCCGCACACAACCACTACGCCACCAGGGCTCAGCCCATCCATATCTTTTTAATGAACTTTTGCTTCCTAGTCACCTTAGTGGTTCAGTAGGTTATTCATTAATCTGCTCACTCAGCAGTTCCAAACCATCAGCAGTGCTGGGGAGAAAGATGAAACTGTCCATTCCTTATAAATATTTAGAATTTCAGAAACCCATTGGTGGTTCTATGATTCTCTATTGGATTACTAAAGTTGGAATTGACTTAATGGTGGTGGATTTGGTTTGTGTTTTGTGTGCGTGTGTGTGTGTGTGTGTGTGCTTACTTTTAATCTGAACTTACATGCATGCTTCTATAGTTAGACCTTCTTTTCAATGGTGATTCTCTTTTCATAGATATGATCTGTTTGATTTCTATGTATTCCATTGATCAAGGTTTATGCTCAGCTATAATTTATGCTGTTTAAAAAAGATGTTTGCAATGAACTATTCTTGTAAAATTCTTTTGTTGTCCATCTGCCTTTCTATCATCAAAGTATATTTTTCAACTACACAGCTTTCCTTTCTTTTTCATCTTTGCATTGAAATCACTAATAATTATCAATATACCTTGATTGAATATTTGGTCAATTTCAGACTTCATAAGCTGATAGACTTCTTCGCTTTCTTGATCATCGGCTTTGCTGGTTGGTGTGTAAATTTGAATGGTAGTCATAGTAACTGGTCTTCCTTATAGGTGTTTGGATATTATCCTATCACTTATAGCATTTTACTTCAAGATAAATCTTGAAATATTCTTTTAAAGAGGAACATGACACATTAACTCTGGAATTTGTCATTCCTGGCAGAGTAGACCATGTGACTGTCTGATTCAAAATGGCCAATATCTGTCAGTTTCAGCTCACTCACACCTAGGAGAACATTTATGCATTCCATTTCATTTTGGACATCTTCCAGTTTTCCTACTTTCATAATTTCATTTCATGAGCTTTCTTTTAATGGATGCTTGAAGCTGCTTCTTCTCATTCACAGTCATGCCTCATCAGCAAATGAACACCTCAGAAGCTTCAAGCCAGCCATGTCATAAAGGAGGAAGACGTTCCCTAGTATTATTTTGAGTGGCTTCCAATCTGAGGTGCTCCTCTTTTGACACTATACCAAACAGTGTTCCACGGCTATTCATATGGTTTTCAGCAGCTAATTCTTCAGGAATATTCTGTTTCTCCCTAGTTTCCTTACTTGGGAAGCTCAACTGAAATCTAGGTGATCCTGCTGATATTTGAACTAACAGTGGCATAGATTCCAATATCACAGAAACATGCAATCCACCAAGTATAACACACACAGAGATAACTGGTGAAAAAGATCAGTGTCTCCAAAGTAATTTATAAATTCAGTGCATTTCTATATACTAGCTGGTAGATTTTTTTTTGTTCTAAAGAACCTAATGGGTTTCTCTGAAAATTAATATGAACGATTAATGATCCACATATGGATAAATAAGATTTGCAATAGAAGATTATATAGCAGGCAGGGCTCTACTGTGTAGTATCATATGTTGCAAAGTCACAGTAGTTTACACATATGGGTATTGTTGTGATAACAGACAGGAAGACCCATGTAATAAAATGAATGCTTCTGAGAGGGACTAAAATGTATTAAATATATCTTATAGGTGGCACTAAAAATCAAGAAGAAACTGCCTCTTGAATAGATACTTTATGGGGAAAAATAAAGCTGGATTCACTAGCTCAGAGGTCCCCAAACTTATTTTAAATGCTGCCAAATTCTCAGAGAGAAAAAATATTCAGCACTCCCCTGACAATTTAAAACTTTTGTAATACAATCTATCAACCAGGATTAAGTATCTGTTTTTTTTCAGCTCCTCCTCATGGAATGCTCTAAGACCCCCTACTCCCATACCCCCTAGGATTGTATTGACCTCTTTGAGAACCATTGTCCTTGCTGAAGCTATTTACAAAGGTTGACTCTGGATTTATGAAGGGTCTTTATCTAAAAGGTAGCATTTTTCTCATAACTAAGAGAAAATGTTAGAGAAAAATCTATGTAATCTGGAGCCAAGGAAGGTTTCTTAAAAAATGCAAATTATAAAATTTTGAGTCCAAATTATAAAGGTAAAATGTAACTGCAATAGGGCTAAGGATATCTGTTCCACAAGGAATTTCTTCAATAATTTGTTCATTTTGGACTGGGACATGTTAGCTGTGGGATATAATGACTAGAAGTTAATACTTAGAAACTTGTGCAAAAGCAAGGAGAAAAAGATAAACTCCAACAGAAAACTGGTCAAGGGACAGAAACGAAAAAATTTCATGGGAAGTTAAAAAAAAACTATAAACAGACCAATAGATACTTCAAAGCATCTGTTGGGGACAAGTAGAAAGCTACCTAATACAGTAGCTTTTTAAGAATTAGTAGGGGAATGCTGGGAGTATAGACTAAAGATGCATTTGGAAGAGTAATCTGACAGTACTCAAAGTTAGTACGCATCGAGAAGTACAGAGGTCAATAGGAGACATGCACAATGGTGTTTAGCAGGTGTCTTGTGGCATTAGAGAGATGTACATTAATCCGAGTACAGTTTATATCACTGGAGGAATGAATAAGTAAACATGATAGAATCATATTGTGAGTGACATCTGTGCATTTGAGAGCAACAGAACATACCTAATGAACACAAGATGACAAAATTTTAAAACCAAGTATGGAGTGTAGACAGATTGTATTATACAATATATGTAAAGTAAAATCATGTAAACAAATCAAATAACATGCTTTATAAGAATGTATTTATATGAATAAAGTGATAGGCACATTATCACTCTATATCTCAAAGGTGTTAATATGATTGTCTGTGGAAGTGTAGAAAATGGGAAGGGAGAATGGGTATCTACATGGGACTTTGCATAAGTCAGTAGTGTAGACTTTTTTAAATAAGCCATATGGTTAATTCAATTCTCTCCACCTGAGATTATCTCTCTCCCTTTTTTTTCCTCTCTCCCCTTTCTTCTTTGCCCACACACACATAAGAAGAAATGAGGAGAGATTTTTCAAAAACCCTCTTTATATTCTCATGAATAGAGGGATTTCCCCATCTCCAAATTCTGTAGTTATCTCTGTTCATTACTTTCATATATGTGCATATGTGGAGGAGGAGAAGAAGAGAGAGGAAGAGAATGGGAAAAAAGTCTTTTGCATTTCCATTGGGGGAAAGATGGGCTTACAATTCCTATAAAGATGGGACTTTCTACTGTCTTAGAAAGTTACAGTGGCAGTTCTATCGTGAAACTTCTATTCTGTCCTATAAGGCAGCATAGACTGGATGGCTATGAGGATGTCCCCATCTCTCCTCTCTCTGTCCCTTTGCACGGCAATTTCATAGAGCTGCAGGTTAGAAAAAGCAGTAAAGACCCCGAAGTCAGGTATTTTACAGACGAGGAAGCTTCCTTGTTACAACAAAATATTTCTTCTGCTTCCGTGAGCACATCTTCTAATTTTTCCTCCTCAGAGGTTGATGCAATTTGAATCTTGGCAGCAAGCCACTTTTCCTCAAGTGGAAGACCAAGATGTTCCTCTCATCAGAGCAATTTGGGAATTCCATTGAACTTTACTTGATAAAATTTTTTAAGATAAAAATTTGCACAACCTTAGCAAATTTTATGTACATCTATTGCATAATTAACATTCTATATCTAAGGAAAGGGGTTATTCCTTAGATTTTTGCACATCTCCAATGCTAAACATCAACAGCAAGAATTCAAAAGCTGTTTCTAAATTTTCAGAGAATCTTTAACTCCCTCAAGTCATAGATCAACTTGTAGGTGCTATTGACAGCTCTTTAGGCAAGAGGATGGGACATCTTGATTGGTAAAAACACATTAAAAGAGACCATGTAACTAACCCTTAATGCACTTGTCACTTCATCTATTACCATGCCTTTTAATTGTTATAGGTCATTACTTTTTAAGTAAAAATTTATCTACTAAAAAAAAAATCCTAAATTTATGCCCCTCCCTACCCTCCTGCCCCCAAGGAAGAAATCAGAAATGCTATAAATCACCAGCAAGTCTGAGGGCCATTAACGTTTTTGTTCTAAAAATTAGAATAGTTGAGGTGCAGTCAGAAATGTTTTATATGTGCTTCCTAATTGTCCTAGTACTAGAGAATTTAAAATAATTATCTGCATTGAAATAAAAACGTAAGTTTAAAAGGTTGATGGACTTTTATGCTAGCAGGCTTTTATCAAGAGGTCTTCCTTTCATGTAGTTTACATTCATTATTTTTATAATCTTTGTTCATTCATTCATTCACTCTCGAATCTACGCTTTAATTTACTAGATTGATAGTCCCTGGTTTATCCATTTCTCACACTAACATTGAATTGATTCTTACTTGGCGGGGCCCTACAGTGCAAAGTAGAAGTGCTCCTTTGGATGTCTGAGACTGTCTTTTCAGAAGGGAAAATCTCATTTTTCTCCTACAGAGTGGTTGGTGGTTTCAAACTGCTGGCCTTATGGTTATGTCACTCACTAAACCCAGGGTTTCTAAAACAAGGGCGCTGACATATGTTGTCCTTGGACCAGTAGAGGGCATAGGCAATAGCAGGCTTTGCAAGTCTTACTGACAGGGAATATTTCAGGGGGTCATTTGTTTCTTCCCACTGAGTCCATTTGGGATAGTGCTCCTTTTCCTTCGAAGTTTCTTAGGAAGTTCCTCTTCCTCC
>PVJH01002569.1:118025-128267 GCA_004026705.1 Nesogale talazaci | reverse complement strand
AGTCACCTACTCTGGTGTCACCTTGAGGATTAAGAGTGCAGGGGTGGAGTCTAGCCTATCACTCTGGAGATTGCCAATGAGACCTCTGTGCGGGCAGAACTCTGAGAATTCTGGGTAATCTGTTACTTCCTTCTGAGAAGCAGGAGACACTCTCTAGATTTTTGCTGACAACGCTCGCTGTCTGAGAGACCTGACTGAGAAGGCCGATTCTCTGCGAGACATCCCTGAGGAGATGCTAAGTGAACCTACCCTGATGCAGCAGGAAACCTGGACCTAAAGAAGCCACCTGGGGACCCCTGCCAGCACTGAGATGATTGCAGCACCGTTGGACCCAAAGACTTTCTACCCACTGACTTGTGAATCATTCTGCATTTGGCATCATTGCATGTGTTTCATGAGTCTGAAGAGGACTTCATAGATTGGTATGGGGCATATGGGCTAATATCAGATTTATGACCTAGGACTGGACGGGGTTGGGATGTTTTCTTAATATACAGTTGCTCTGGTATATAAAGCTCTTTCTTATACACATATAAGCATTTACGAATTTGTTTCTCTAGTCTACCCAGACTATCACATGTGTATTGAATAACGTAGGCTTCATCACGACTCTCTGAGGGATAGAAAAAGACCCACATAACATCTCTCTGATGCGAAGCATAACAAGGTATCAAGAACTGCTTTCAGACACTCCTTAACTATGTCAGTTCCAGAATCAATTTTAAAGTGTAATTGACAGCTATTATCACAGCTATAGGGAGCCCTAGTTGCTTTGTGGGTTATGTGCTGTGCTCTGAATCACAAGGTGAGCCATTCAAAACCACCAAGTGCTGCGAGGGAAGAAGATGGGGTTTTCTGCTCCTATAAAAATTTATATGAATTTATAAAATTTATATGAATTCCCAAGAGCCAGTCCTACAATGCCCTTGAAACCCCAAGGGCAAGTTCTACTCTATTGGATAGGGTTGCTGTGTGTAAGATTCAACTCAAGGTGAGTGAGTCTGGTTTTGTTTGTTTGTTTATTGTAGCTTTATTGTTTATTGGTATTCTGAGTTGATGAATACGATCAAGGAAATCTAGAGAGTTAAGTGACATGCTCAAGGACACACACCTAAGAAGTAGTTGAGACATGAATTCCGATATGTGACAAGGAGAAGTGTATTCATAAATCCTTTCCAGAGGAATATCCATTTCTTTAGACTTGCCTTGGAGAATAGAAGGTCACACTGCTCATGCAAGAAACAATAGTTTATGAAAAAGAAACATTTCCATAATTAAAAATCAAAATGTCCAAATTTTGTCCCTATACTTAGCTGATGTCAGTAAAGACATTCCTCACATAAATAATTGTGTTCTGAAACTAGGTGTCTGATTTTTGGGCCCATGAGAGGAGAGGGAAAGAAGGAGAGACATTTGGATAAGGAGGCCTGAAAGGAACCAGGAGTTGAAAACCTAGAATGGACTTACAATGAGATAAAGGTACTGAAGAAAAAGTGTCAATTGTTCTTCTTGCAATGTCAAAGGTGAAATGTATAAGCTCATTGAAATCATTTTGCTAATGGATGTGTGACAGAACCATGTGTACTAGAAGAAAGGATGTCCTGGTTCTCTCCATTTTTCACTTGTCTGTGCTAATGGAAAGTCTTTATTCCTCAATTTACTTAATATATTTGCCTGATTCTGAGAGTTTTGTAAGGGGTGAGCACTTGATTTCAGGCTCTTTTAGAGACAAATGGATTTGGTTTCAAACTCTTGGCATGTACCTTGTAGAATTTTTTTTTTGGGGGGGGGGCGCTTCACTGCCCTCTGGTGAGAGTGGGAGGCCCAGCTTTGCTCCTGGAGAGTTGCTGCTGGATTTGAACTGTCAAGCCAGTGGGCCACAGTCCTGCACTCAACCACTATGCCACCGGGGCTCAGCCCCACCTTGTAGAATTTACAAGGCTGATTTTACTCAAGAGTTGGGAGAGCTAGTGGCAGGAAGAGTTCTTTTTAAAAATTTTTTATTCTTATTTTAGCAAAAACTTTCTTATATGTAGAATAGCTCTCATAAACTAACATTTTGACAAAATTAGAGACATACATATTAATGCCACTTGTTTTTCCAAATTAGCCACATAATGGTCTTGAAGTACAATGTTGTAGGTTCTGTCAAACTCACATGTCATAGAGGAGTGTCTTGATAGCTAAATTAACAATCTGAATAGTCCTCAAGCCCCATCCTAACTTATTTGTCCCCTGCAACAGCATCAAGAATCGCCCGTGTCGGAAAGCCCTGGATGGCACCCCTCAGTCAGGAATCCTGCCTGTGCTGTTGGCTCTTGATTGTTGATTGAAGTGTGTGACATATGTCCCCTATATATAGCAATGCACATATCTATCTATGCACAGCCCCGGAGCTACAGATAGATACACCAACACTCCCCACACATGGGTCTGTGCACATTTTTCTTGACTATTTCTTCAATGCAGTGATTTCTTACAGAGCTGTTACCATGTAGGACAGATTGTTTTTCACGGTTCAGCAGTCTCAGTAATGGTGTTCATTTTAATCAATAGAACAATCAAAAGAAAGACTATGTCGATGTGTGTATATGTGTGTTGTGGGGTGGGGAGTGTCTGCTATCTATCTTTTGTACATATAATTGGACATTTTCAAGAGATTGCAAGCTGGTGGGTATCTCATAGTTTCAAGAAGACATGAGCATCTAAGCCAACTGTGGCCAAATTATCCTTAATGATTAAGTATGGTAACTTGGGGACCACCAACATCCATAATGAGAATCAACTTGGTTTGGGTCAAGTCTAGACTAGGGTAGGTGATCCACCCTCTTCTGTGCCACTGCCCAGCTCCCTTTCTACCCCTCTTCAACCATCACCACTGCACATAGAGAATAACCAGGATCATCACTAGGGATCCAGTCCCTCTCCCTCATCTTCCCTGTCAATACCTTGGTTCAGATCTATAGTACCTCTCTCTGTGCTTCTGACTGTACATCTGGTCTCCTGCCTAGTGCTTTCCCCTAACTGCTCCTTATAGTATCTCTTTAAATACTGAGCTAACTGTGCATCTTCCTTGCTAAAACTGTTAACTGATCTATAAAGCAGTACAATTGGCTTGGTGCCAATTGCGTGAGACAGCTAGTTGTGTGAGACAGCTAGTAGACTGGCAGTCCATGGTCTTGGGGGTCTTGGGGGCTGCCGAGTAGTCCGCTGTAGAGCAGTTCAGGCTATCTGACCACAAGCAGAAAACAGCCAAAAAAAATATGGTTTATATAACAATGTCCAGGGATTGGTCCTCTGAGTAAAATTGGAGCAAATTTCTTAGAAGATACTCTCTTCTTTGTAGATTTTGGGTTAGATTTGAATGCTCTTCAAAATTTCTGCAAGCAAGTTATTAGGAGAGAAAAACCATATTAAGTTCCACAGTGAAGACTTTGAGACAAGCACTTCTCTATTCTTGTTTGATGCACTTAAAAGAATATCGTTTGGGTAGATGATTTTCTTCCACATTACTTTCTCATACAGAAATACAGTTTTTTAAACATTATCTAATTTTTCAGGATGCATGAGAAATGATATGTTACAATAGTACTTTCTCAGCCATGTTTGTATACAGAGTAATTGGGTGAGTTTTAAAACTCCTGATATCCTCAATGTTACCCAGGCTAATAATATCTGAATTTGTGGCTGGGCTCAGATGTCAGTGTTTTCCAAACTTGTTGTGCAATTCCAATTTGAAGCCAAGTTCAGAACTCCACCCTAGATAATTGATACTTTTCATCCAAGGTGAAGATCTCAGAGTTGGTGGTTCAAAACCATGCAGTAGCTCTGCTGAAGAAAGAGATAGTAGCCTGTTTTTGTAAAAAATAATATGTAACATGCAAAGTTGCCATGAGTGAGATTTGATGCAGTGGCTATCAGCTAGGCATCCAAGGTGAGCTATGTGTTGGTGGAATTCAGGCTAGACCCTGGGTCTCTCTGACAGTGCTCAGCTGACTTCTAACTCTGCTCTTCCATGCTGTCTCTTCATTATAACCTCCTCTCAGGGAAGCAGACAACTGAAAAGTGGGTGCAGAAAAACATCAGTCAGTGTAAGACATGAAGAACATTTTTTAAAAATAAATTATCAAGGGTTCATGAAGGAGGGGTGGTGGGGGAAATGAGTGGACTCCAAGGGCTCAAGTAGGAAGAAAATGTTTTGAAAAAGATGATGGCAACCTATGTACAAATGTGCTTGACACAACGGATGGAGGTACGGATTGTGATCAGAGCTGTATGAGCTCCCAATAATATGATTAAAAACATCAAAACACCTGCTTCGTACAGGAGGAGGGGAATCAATGCAATCCTAGGGGGCCAGCACGATCCTGTGCGATTTGGGGCTTCTCTTGCTCATGTAAATAAGTAAAGCTAATGACTCTTCCCTCACAGAGCTTCAATTTTTAAGCCACAGAGGGCCATGCAAATTATGGAATTAAGGAATAATGATTATCATAAAAGCAAAGATTTCTTAGTAATTGGGCATCTCATAAAATGCTATGGGAACGTGACCTTCTTAGAGACCTGCGGTCCTTGGGCAGCATCCTCCTGCTTGGCAGGAGCCCAGCATGCAGATTGTCATCAACAAGGATTCAGAGCTATTCTCTGAAGTCATCTTAGAAAGGCTGTTACGGGTCGATTTCATCTGTGTCTCCCTAACATGGTGGTCTAGTCCGCTTCCTGCCTCAAAGTATGTGATAATTTTCCCCCTCCCCATCGCCCAAAAGACCAAATGCAGACTGAATATTCTGCAGGCAAAATCCTACTTAGAGTGTCTCAGGTTATCAGAGTAAGTGGTAGTTGTCTGATTATAAAGTGGAAGGAGATTATTCCGACATGGATATATCTGTAATCAGCAATGATGAAAAAAGAAGTAAGGGTGCAGGAAGTGAATGAGTAAATAAAAGGGACCGAGAGAAGTTTTTATTAGTTGCATATTTTTTGCATGGGTTTCTTGACTCTCTCCTATGTGGAGAGAATGATTCATTGTTTTCTCAGGGTATCATCAGCACAGTACTTTTGGAAAGATTCAAAGCGTAACATCTTTGGAAGATTTTTTAAAGTCTAGCTGCTGGTCAAGAAAAACGAAAACAAAAACTATAATCCTCATCAGTAGCTGAAAGATACATTAGGGTGAAGGATGCTCACCTATGTTCAGGAGTATTATTCTGAGACAAGGATTCTGCTAGGCATATTTTCTTTCCAAAGGGTGGGAAGACAAAGGTAGTATTCTGATTGGGATGTTGGACCACTGGAATACATGTGGGGAGGTACTTGTCAATCTTTTTTTAAACCGATTTCCTGATGGCTGTGAAATACTATCTGTTTCTAAGCTTTGTTTAGCTCTGCAAAATAGACATCATTTGAGAATCATGTAAGCAAATGTGACCTGAATTTTTTTTAACTCTGCCTCTTCAAAACCACAGCTTGCCTACCTTCAACCTGGTGACCCCTGATCTAAGAGAAAGAGGGACCACACATTCAAATATAACTTCTAAAGAGCCATTGATTAAATCTTAGACAGGACAAAGAGAAAACAGAGGTGAGGGCAAATGATCCAAATGAGGTTAAAATGGTGTTCAAGCATTCACAGCCATTCAGCCACTTAAATAGGAGATGGATGCAAGAGAAACGGCCACAGCATCAGGATGGGTGACACAACAAGTGGGGCTAATTGCTGATGAGATTACAGATGACAGCGAGAAGGGGGAGTGGGATACCATGATCGGTAGAAATGCATTAGTGTAGATGAGAAAAGATTCCAGGACTAGTTCAGTAAACTCCAATCATCAGGATGTAATTCATGGACCGCGTGGCATGCACTCACTCCTTCCCTTACTCAGCTATTCACTCCTTCCCTCTCTCCCTCTTTCCCTCCATGGAGTTGATGATGATATGGTGCCAGCACACAGATTTCCCACTAAGTACATAGTCAGGCAAGTACTGGAGTTCAAGAATGGAGTTGCAGCAAACTCCTACTGCTATGGGGACAAAACCCTTTCCACATTACTCATCGATGGTTTCAAAGACTCAATGGAGACTGATGCTTGGTGGAAACGCAAAGTGGAGACGGCTCTTTCTGTAAACTATATCCTTCTGCAAACCTAGTGCTCAGAATTTAAACTCTAACTCACCCCAAATCTTCACAGAAAAAGCCTCTGAAAGCTCATGAGCTTCTGTGAGAGAACAAGGTCACTGTCTCCACTACAGATAGGCATGGGCACAGACAGCTCAGGTCTCCAACCCTCAAGCAATCGCAGGATCCTCTTATATTCTGAGAAGGCATAAACCTGCCACCCCATACAGAGCATGTGACAAGACCCGCCCCCTAATTACAGATAGCTTTCTTTTCACTGGGAGCAAAACAGAGGCAACCTTGTTTCACATGCAAATTAGAGGCAATGCTCCTCCCTCCCGCCCCTGTGGTGTCTCTCAGTCAGACAATCATCCATAGCCTGGCCTCTGTCTGGCGGGGAATGTTCGCAAACCCTCCTTGTCCCCTGAAATTGATGTTTAATAAGCTTCGAAATGGCACTGCCTCCAAGAAAGCCAACATCGGAGAATTGGAGCTCATTTTCTTGGCTGAATATGAAACTTTAAAATAGTCCAAGAAGACCCCTGCAATCCCTGCTAAATGAGATTTGATTTCTCTTTAAGCTGTTTTTAATAGTTGAAATTACAGAGCATTGCTGTTTACCAGCTAATTGGCTTGGGAGTTGGTAGCTTGCTTTGTGCTCACTGTGATACCATTTACACCTGTATTCAAGAAGCATCCTGCTCATCTGCAGGGGTTAGCAAAGTGGTGTTGAGCTTCCTTCTCAAGGGGTTCTCCAACCTCCTGCACCTAACACCCTCTCCCTAGCTCCCGGTGGCATCTCCATTCCTGTCTCTTGCTCTGCGTTGTCCCTGAATTCCCATTATGTTTTTCTTCTTTTCTCTTCTGACAATTTTATACAAGTCTGACTTTAGTCTGGTTTGTGTTGTAACCCAGAAATGGGGGAAGGTATTGATAGACCCAGAGTGGGGGGTGGGGGTGGGAGGTAGGTGGAGGCGGCTTAGGCATTTGTGGCTCTCATACTTTCGAGGAAAAACAGGGAAGCTTACACACTGACAGATTTCGTGTAACTAGATGCTTATCCTTTGGCTCTGTGACTTGACCCAGGTCATTGTGGTACAGTGATTCTTCAGCTGACGTCTCCGTACCTTCCACCACACGATCGAGTGGAGAAATGCAAATATCTTTGTCCTTGTTGTTGTTTGGTGCCATGGAGCTGGCTCTGACTCATAATAATTCTAGGAGCAATAGAACAAAGCAGTGCCTTGTCCTGCACCATCATCACCACAGCTGTCACGTTGTCCAGGGTCTTCCTTTTTCCCTTGGAGGTATGGGTCTCTCCTGATGACAGGTCTGACGAACGTGCGATAAAGCCCTCCATTCAGCACAGCAGTCTGGCTGGACTTCTTCCCAGAAAGATTTGTTTGTTTTTCTTCATAATCCATGGTTCTGTTGGGTTTCTTGGGTGGGAAATACCTTGTTTCTTGGCTTCGCCTGAGAAAGAATTCACGCTGAAGCCTGGTTTGTGATCCAAGTAGGTTTTAATGCAGGGTGCTGGAAGAAGTTTCAGGCTTTACAGTCACTGGACCTCATGGAACTCTACACTCACACGTGACGGCCTGAGGTCGGAGAGAGGAGGCCTCTGCACAGCGTAGAGGAAGGAGAAGAAGCTGTCGAGAGGGCAGGGCAGTCTCCAGGTCTGGTATATGGGGCCTTAGGCAGGGAGGCAGGGACAAAGGTTTAAGTCAACCCTATTGGCTGAATTAAGCACAGCTGGCCTAGTTTGGGCTTCCCAGGTATACCGCTCACTTGGCTTGGGTTTGAATGGGCACATGTCCTTTAGCCTTATGACTGTCTTAGCCTCACCTGGTTCTCCACAGCAGCCACCTATAGAGATGCTCCTGACATGGCGAGCAACAAACATTGGTCCCGGCTTCTTGCTACCTGACAGTTCTTTCAGTATTGTTTGCCAGCACCATAATCAAAATGCCTGGATTCTTCTGTTGTCTTCCTTTTTCAGGACCTAACTTCCACCTGCATAGGAGGTGATTCCCGAAGTATGGTGTGTGCCAAATACAGTGACCAGATTTTCAACGGGACACCATTGATGGGGGGTGTCTTGATTAAAAATTTTGTCTATATGGAGCAACAAAAATTTTCATAGAACACAAAAATAGTATTGTAATATATTTATTTTAATTTAAAAATGTCCCCGAACATTGTTAAAGATCAGGACGTCGGGTCACCTTGTAATTGTAGTCCTGGGAGTGTCATCCTTCTTCTTTAGCACTTTAAAGAAGTCTTGGGTAGGACAGTTGCCTGATACAAGGAGTCGTATGATTTCTTGACTGTGTTTCCATAAGTACTGATTGTGGATCAAAGCAGAGGAAATCCATGACAACTTCCAAATTTTCTCCATTTATCATGATGTTAATGATGGTACAGTTGCCATGATTTTGATTTTCTTTATACTGAGTTATAATCCACAGTGAAGGTTGTGATCTTTTTATCTTCATCAGCAAGTGCTTCAGGGTCCCCTCCCTTTCAGCGAGTCAGGTTGTGTCTTCTGTGCGTTGCAGATGATGAAGCCTTCTTCCACAGCCTCCGGCTCCTTCATACAATCCAGCGTCTCAGATTATTTGCTCAACCAACGTACAGATTAACTACGATGAAAGCATGCAACCTTGCCACATATTGTTCCTGGTTTGAAGCCACAAGTCGTCTCTCTTTCTGTTTGCCCCGCTGCCTCCGGATCCATGCACAGGTCCTGTATGAGCACAATGAAGGGTCCCGGAATTCCCATTCTTCTCAAAGCTATCCATAGGTTGTGATAATCTCTATAGTAGGATGCCTTTGTGTAGTAAGTGAAATGCAAGTAAACGTCTGGAATATAATCAATTAATATGACCCTGGTAGCCAGCCGTTGTTTGGTGCCAAAAGAGTCAGTTCCTGTCTAAAGCAAGCTTATGCCCCACAGAAGGAACCACTACCAAGGCCTGCGCCATCATCACAATAGTGCCCATGCTTACACTCATTGGTGCAGCCCAACTGCCAGTTCATTTCCTTGAGGTCCTTCCTCTTTTATGCCGCTCCTCCACTTTACCAAGCATGATGTCCTTGTCCAAGGACTGGTCTCTCATGACAACATGTTCAAGATATGTCAGAGAAAGTCTCTGATGCTTGCCTCTAAGGAGCTCTCTGGTCATACTCCTTCTAGTCATAATCTCTTCTTCTGAGATGCATAATACATTCAAGCTTCAATGCTAGTGGTTATATTTTGTAGGGAGCTCTCTCTTATGATAATAGACAGGATTATGATGGAATGTCTTCTGCTCCTGCTTCTAACTAGATGGTGTGAAAAAAGTCTTTGATTCCTTGGGCTATTATCTCTTAGTGGCATAGTACTTACATGTTGGGGTCCTAACTGCAAGTTCAGTAGTTCAAAACTACCTGTCACTTTGGGGGGAGAAAGAGCAGACACTCTACTCCCATAAAGAGTTATAGTCTCAGAATCTCACAGGGCAGCTCTCTTCTGGAGACACAGACTTGATGGCAGTGAGTATGGTCTGCTGCCAGACTAAGGTTGTTTGTGTGAAAGAGCTATCTCAGAGGATGAGAGGGTGAATAAGCACATGTCATGCCTGAGGCAGCAGATGCCAGGTCACACTGAAACCCAAGACCACGATGGCAAGACCATGAGACAGAGCAGAGAAATAGGGAGCCTATAAGACTGTGGGGCAGAGCAGCAGGCAGGCTTCCTGGACCACCGCGGGAGAAACTATGAGAGCATGCCGCTGAGAGGCTAGGGAACCAGAACAATACTTACCTGCTGCCTGAGAGGTGTTTATGTGAACTAAAGACTGTATACTTCCTGTTCCTGACTTGTGTAACCTGTTAGCTCCCCTAATAAGCCCCCATAATTGTGTTTGTTTGTTTGTTTGTTTCTGTGAGTTCAATGTAAAATTAGTTCAATTTCATTGCAATGGATTACTAAATCGAGGGAGGAACAATTGGCATTGGAATAGGATTTTAAAAAGGAAGAAAGGTGCAGGCATATCTGACCTATGCCCTGTGGCAGTCATTCTTGGGCTAGTATTCAGATAGACTCTCTTCCTCCTCTCTCAACCCAAAGGAGGTGAGACATAATC